>OX465298.1:146711554-146747639 GCA_949987735.1 Leucophora obtusa | reverse complement strand
AAAAAACTGCGCGGCACACCTTCAAATATAATTTAGTTTTGCAAGGCAATTCCAAAAAAAAAAAAATTTTCCGAATGTAGGGATCGCCTTTTTTAAATTTTTCGTTATAGCTTCGACATTTAAAGTCGGATTTTAAAGTGTGATATATCGATTTTTTTGCCTCGAGGAGACCAGCGTTTTACTATAAAGGCAAAATTTAATGAATAATTTTTAAAAAGGCGACCCCTACGTTCGGCAACCAAAAAAATACACAAAATTTCCGCTGGGTTTATCGATAAATTTCCTTAGTAAAAGTTTAATGATTTTTTGCGAGCTTCAATTTTCTGCCATTAGGGTTGTACATTAGGGTTGTAGCAACTGAGATCTGGTGGGTAGATACAAGAACGGTATACTTGAGGTCAATGGTCCTTAGCAAAATATAATAAATAAATAAATAAATAAATAAATAAATAAATAAATAAATAAATAAATAAATAAATAAATAAATAAATAAATAAATAAATAAATAAATAAATAAATAAATAAATAAATAAATAAATAAATAAATAAATAAATAAATAAATAAATAAATAAATAAATAAATAAATAAATAAATAAATAAATAAATAAATAAATAAATAAATAAATAAATAAATAAATAAATAAATAAATAAATAAATAAATAAATAAATAAATAAATAAATAAATAAATAAATAAATAAATAAATAAATAAATAAATAAATAAATAAATAAATAAATAAATAAATAAATAAATAAATAAATAAATAAATAAATAAATAAATAAATAAATAAATAAATAAATAAATAAATAAATAAATAAATAAATAAATAAATAAATAAATAAATAAATAAATAAATAAATAAATAAATAAATAAATAAATAAATAAATAAATAAATAAATAAATAAATAAATAAATAAATAAATAAATAAATAAATAAATAAATAAATAAATAAATAAATAAATAAATAAATAAATAAATAAATAAATAAATAAATAAATAAATAAATAAATAAATAAATAAATAAATAAATAAATAAATAAATAAATAAATAAATAAATAAATAAATAAATAAATAAATAAATAAATAAATAAATAAATAAATAAATAAATAAATAAATAAATAAATAAATAAATAAATAAATAAATAAATAAATAAATAAATAAATAAATAAATAAATAAATAAATAAATAAATAAATAAATAAATAAATAAATAAATAAATAAATAAATAAATAAATAAATAAATAAATAAATAAATAAATAAATAAATAAATAAATAAATAAATAAATAAATAAATAAATAAATAAATAAATAAATAAATAAATAAATAAATAAATAAATAAATAAATAAATAAATAAATAAATAAATAAATAAATAAATAAATAAATAAATAAATAAATAAATAAATAAATAAATAAATAAATAAATAAATAAATAAATAAATAAATAAATAAATAAATAAATAAATAAATAAATAAATAAATAAATAAATAAATAAATAAATAAATAAATAAATAAATAAATAAATAAATAAATAAATAAATAAATAAATAAATAAATAAATAAATAAATAAATAAATAAATAAATAAATAAATAAATAAATAAATAAATAAATAAATAAATAAATAAATAAATAAATAAATAAATAAATAAATAAATAAATAAATAAATAAATAAATAAATAAATAAATAAATAAATAAATAAATAAATAAATAAATAAATAAATAAATAAATAAATAAATAAATAAATAAATAAATAAATAAATAAATAAATAAATAAATAAATAAATAAATAAATAAATAAATAAATAAATAAATAAATAAATAAATAAATAAATAAATAAATAAATAAATAAATAAATAAATAAATAAATAAATAAATAAATAAATAAATAAATAAATAAATAAATAAATAAATAAATAAATAAATAAATAAATAAATAAATAAATAAATAAATAAATAAATAAATAAATAAATAAATAAATAAATAAATAAATAAATAAATAAATAAATAAATAAATAAATAAATAAATAAATAAATAAATAAATAAATAAATAAATAAATAAATAAATAAATAAATAAATAAATAAATAAATAAATAAATAAATAAATAAATAAATAAATAAATAAATAAATAAATAAATAAATAAATAAATAAATAAATAAATAAATAAATAAATAAATAAATAAATAAATAAATAAATAAATAAATAAATAAATAAATAAATAAATAAATAAATAAATAAATAAATAAATAAATAAATAAATAAATAAATAAATAAATAAATAAATAAATAAATAAATAAATAAATAAATAAATAAATAAATAAATAAATAAATAAATAAATAAATAAATAAATAAATAAATAAATAAATAAATAAATAAATAAATACTTTAGGATCCGACTGTAAATGCCAAAGATATAACGAACGAGTAAAAAGGTTAAACTCTATACAATATCCTACACCAGTCTGGTTAAGAGCCAACTAATGTTTGGATCCGAAATTCGAATGGGTTAAAATGGGACTTGTGTCAAAATTTTCTATAAAATTATAAAAGAAGAGAAAATCGTAAATATAGCCCATATGGGCGATAGGTCCAAATATGGACTGATTCTATCTAGAACCTATCGGCTTTTTTCTCTGGACCACGTGAGTCAGCAAACCAAATTTCATTAAAATATCTTAATATTTGCGACCTGCAGCGTGTAACCAAGCCAATTTTGGCGGACCCTGATATGGGTACTAGGTCTAAACTTGGACCGGTGTTAACCAAAATCAATGGGCTTCGTCCTTGGGCAGACATAGGTCGGTGTACCAAATTTCATCAAAATATCTTAATATTTGCGACCTGCGTATAAACAATATAATTTTGCGGGTACCCTTATATGGGCACTATATCTAAACATAGGCCGATGTTAACCAAAATCAATTGGCTTCGTCCCTGGGCCAACATAGGTCTGTGCACCAAATTTCATCAAAATATCTTAATATTTGCGACCTGCAGCGTATAAACAATATAATTTTGGGGAGACCCTAATATGGGCACTAGGTCTAAATATGGACCGATTTCAACCAAAATCAATAGGCGTCGTCCTTGGGCCGACATAAGTCGGTGTTCCAAATTTCATCAAAATATGTTAATATTTGCGACCTGTAAAGTGCGCACAAGATAGCATAGACAGACAGACAGACGGAGGGACGGACGTACGGACATCGTTAAATCGAAATAAAAAAATTATGAGCCGATCGGTATACTATAAGGTGGGTCTATGACCATTATTTTTTGGTGTTGCAAACATCAGCACAAACTTATAATACCTTCTCCACGTAGTGGTGTAGGGTATAAAAATGTAAAATGGCGACCTCTACGTTCGGCAAAGAAAACATTTTTTTTGAAACTTCCTTTCAAAAATTCTTTAGATTGGACCGTGTACGGCGAACTGTTTTTTGAGGTACGGTCTAATGTACACTGACTATATATATATGGGTGATATCAAAAAATGTGATAAAAACCGTGTAACCACCTAATTTCTAATGCATGGATTACATTTGAGTTACATATTTCGATATATATCAGCGCATTGTCATCTGTTTTACAAAATTTATAACAATCTGACCAATTATTGGTTAATACATAAAATTTGTGACCAATTTCAAAGGCCAAATGTAAACTCCGTAACAAGTAACTCATAAGGTTTTCTAACTTTAATAGCTTATATTTTAATAACCAATAAAGTTAAACGCTAACTGTAAGAATTTTCATGAAGAGGAAAAGTGCCGTTTTTAACAAAAATTAATACATTTTACAAACTTTTTCATATATCTCAGCTATCACGACTTCAACTCTATAACGATTTTTCGTCATAATTTTTGATAAAAATCCATATACCAGAATTTTGGCGTTATCTATTATTTATATTCCGAAAAGTATAATGTTATTTATACTCAAATGATCGTTGGACTGTAAGTAATCATCCAGTATAACAGACTTGAAGCTTTTCTGCAGCATGTAACATTCTCGAGATGAAAAAGATGTCTTTAATAAGATCTGAAAAAATGTTGTAAACTCTGTTCCTAATTTTTACACCAAACTATTTAACGAGTAAGAAAAACAATGTCATATTTGGATTCACCTTGTAGGCATCATGCGATTTTGATTCGGAAAAAAAAATTCTGACGTTTCAAAGACGATTCAACTAATAATTTTGCGTCAAATCAAAAAATGTATCAGTTTTTTACCCTAAGCTGCTGGAGCGAAAAACGATTGATTTTGCATTTCATTGGTTTTGAATCGATATTTCGAGTCATTACTGACATTAGTTTGAGAAATTAAATTTGTTTCGCACAATTTAAGAATTTTTTTATCGCGAAATGTTATGTTTTTAATATATTATTTTGTAACTGCGCAACCGCTGTTTGGATTTTAAAAAATTTCATATTTTTGAAAAGCATTTAAAAGGACCAAAAATACAAAATTAAAAAAAAAAAAATAAAAAATTTTTTCGCGGAATGAATTGTAATTTAATAAACACAAATTATATATCATTGGAAAGCAAGTTGAAAACCCAAATACGAAAAATTAATAAATTGAAGAAAATTCGTACGCAATTTTTTTTTTGTTATATCTTTTGCTTGCAGAAATGTAAACTCCGTTACAACAAAAAAAACTAAAATTCTGCAAAAAAAAGTTATTGCGACAACTTGTAGAAGGGATTTTTTGCAATTAGGTTTATAATGACTAAACTTACTGATTCCATTAAGAAAAAACCAAAATATTAACACTTTTTGCTTCTCACAAATTTGGCCCAAAAATTTATCACATTTTTTGATTTCACGCATATATATAAAAAGGAGTGTACATTATGATGTCACCACTAATTGAGTCCGTCTGTCTGCCTATCTGTCTGTCCGTGCATTCTTGTGTGCACTCTACAGGTGGCAAATATTAAGATATTTTGATGAAATTTGGCACACAGACTTATGTCGGCCCAGGGACGAAGCCTATTGATTTTGGTTAAAATCGATCCATGTTTATACCTAGTCTACGGCCCCCCCCCCCCCAAATTGGCTTGGTTACACGCTGCAGGTCGCAAATATTAAGAAAGTTTGATGAAATTTGCTACATCGACCTATATCGGCCCATGGATGAAGCAAATTGGTTTTGGTTAAAATCGGTCTATGTTTAGAGCTAGTGCCCAAATAAGGGTCCCCCTAAAACTGGCGTGGGTACACGCTGCAAGTCGCAAATATTAGTATATTTTTTTTATGAAATTTGTTACACCGATATATGTCGGCCCGAGAATAAAGCCTGTTTATTTTGGTTAAAATCGGTACATGTTTATACCTAGTGCCTATATAAGGGTCCCCCCTTGGCTTGGTTACACTCTGCACGTCGCAAATACGAAGGTATTTCGCTGACCCACATCGTCCCAAGGACAAAGCCTATAGATTCTACAGAGAATCGGTACATATTTGGACCTACCGCCCATATATTATATATATATTTACGGTGTTCTCTTCTTTTGTCATTTTATAGAAAATTCTGACACAAGTCGCTTTTAACCAGGTATTTTATAGTCGGCATGCCCGACTTTTTATTCGTTTTAAATTACATTTTCAGTTAATTTAAAGTACAAACTATTTTGAGGGGAGAGATTTTTTTAATGATAATTAAAATTTTCAGTTTTCTTTATACTTTTTAAACTTGTACGAAGTTTTTTTCTCGAATCTGCTTCTAAAACAAAAACATTCTTAAAGTTAGTGTTTTCATGAGTAAAATGCGCCTTCAGTTGTTTAAATTGTTTGAAAATTGACTAAGTTATGGTACTTTTTCTTAACAATGAAAAACCGATTTTCTTTAATTTTACTAAAACTGTTTTTTTTAAGCTGTACCAAAAATTTTAATTGATAAAGCACCGTTCACATTATCACACAAGTACTTATACTTTTCTTCGCAAAAGTAGTTATACTTTTCTTCACACAAGCATGACAAAAAGTATGCTTAAATTGTCTAGTTGTGAAAAAAGTATGAAAGAAAATCTTTTCAGTTTTGATACTGTTATCGACACACACGACAAATAAATTAAAACAGTTATTTTTTTCTTCTATTATTACTTTTTTCACCATTAGTTGTTTTAAGTCTTTGTTTACATTTATTTGTGAATAACACAACACGTGTTGAGACAAGTTATCACACTTTATGAAATATTTCAATAAATAAATCTTGTCAAAAAAGTGTGACCGCTTTTAAAATATGTGCACCCATCTTGACATGTGTTTAACGAACTGTGTTCACAATATTATACATTTTCTTTATAGAACACATTTCTGACATGTATAACACACTTGTGTGATAATCTAAACGGGGCTTAAGCAATATTTTTGCAAGCAAAAAGTAACGGTATTGTTAAAAAATTAATGCTTACATATTTACAATTTTTGTTATAAGCATTCAAAATCGGTTTAAAAATGACTAAGTTACAAATGTTTAAATGCGGCAATTACAAAAAATACTCTTTTAACGTTATCTCGAAAATTTGAGGGTATATTGCAACTTCTGAAACCGGTTTTGCAATACACTCAGGTTGACCTACAACCTACACTAGTGTGTTTAAAAAAATTTTTTGTAATACCCCTGTCGGAATTTGAGTTAACTTAAAGCTAACTAACTAATGGTTAATCATAGATGTGTCACAGGTGACTAAGAAGCTAACTAATTTCCCATGTTAAAGGCTATTCAGTAACATTGGAACGAGTCAGTAATCACTCACTCTACATAAGTTTCAGCTAACCATAAGATATATTAGTTAGCTTCCCAGTGTAGAAACGGTAATGACATATCATTATTTTTTGGAGTACCAGTAATAACACCCACTTACCTTCTGCATTATTTTAAAACATATAACAATGAGTTACTGATAATGACTTATTTTTATCATTATTTCAAATAGAAAATAATTTTTTAGATATTTTGAAAATTTTTTGAAATCTATTTTTAGACTCAATATTTTTTAGTCACTGGTAAGGATATATGTAACCACATATTTTTTGATTTTTTGTATGTTGGCGAGTAAGCTTGCTTGTGTGCCGCAGGTCAATTATGTTTTTATCTATTAAATATTACATGTCGATATAGCTCAGATGGTAGAGCTGTTGACTGGCAATCTGTAGACCCAGGTTCGATTCCCGCACCAGCAAATTTTATTTAAAAAAAAAATACAATAAAAAATATTTATTTTATATAATTAATTTTTTTGAAAATATAAATTTAGACTCATTATTTTTGTCAGTACTGGTAAGCACATAGGCAACGATATATTTTTTGATTTTTCGTATGCTGGTGTGTAACGACAACTCATTATTATTCGTGACATCGCCATATAAAGGTAATAAGAAATGTAATAACAAAAGTAAGTAGTTACCATTACCAAGTATGTAGTTACATAACCACATATCTGGTAATGATTTTCTACACTGGGTTGTGGTGAAAAGAATAAGATGGCACTATGAGTTAACTATGAACTGACTGACTAATTATTGGGTTTACGATTCAGCTTATAAGGCTATAATTATGAAAAGATTGAATAAAAAATTGAATTTTCTTATATCGAGACACTATATTCAATACTCTATATCTGCAATTTTTGCCAAAATGAGTTTTTGATGGCCAAATCATTGCTGGTATTATATCCATATATGATATCAATTTGGAAGCAATATACCCATTCTCTGCCACTTTTTTGAACATTTTACATTTTCCCATATCTACAAAAAAATTTATTTTCAAATACAGAAGTCTATATCTGCATATAAATTTAAATTATTGAAATTCTATAAGGTACACATAAAAGCTTTTTGAGAATATCTTTTTTCGGAAATATTTTTTTTTTATGCAACTAACCACGAAACTTTATTTTAGGAGATGTGCATTATAGTCCCTGGATTATAAAAAAAACCGCACTTAAAAAATTGCAAAATAATATCGGAACGCTAAAAAAGCTTTTATGGTAGAAAAAAATAATTTAAAAGCTCAATCGGCGATTAAGATTCTGCAAACGAATATAATGATGCAATTTTCCTTTTTGCAAAATATTTTCGGGATTTCTTTTTTGCAAACTAAGAACCAAACTTTGGTGTGGAATTGGTATTATATTCCCAAGATTAAAGATTTAAAAAAACCACATTTAAAAAATTGCAAAATAATCGCGGAAAAGGGCGAAAAAGACTTTATGGTACAAAAAATTAATTAAAAAAATTAATCAGCGATTTTCATTCTGCAAAAAAATATATTGATGGAAAAATTTAGCTTTTTGCAAATTTTATTTTTCGCGATTTTTTCTTTTTTGCAACTAACCACCAAACTTTGTTTTATGAAATGTGTATTATAGTCCCTAGCTATAGTCCTCATATCTTGCACCAAACTTTGGGCAAGATATGAGTGTAATAGTCTTCGATTATAGATTAAAATACACCGCATTGAAAAAATTCCAAATAAAGGCGGATTGTGAATAAAAGGATTTATGCCGCAGAAAATGAATTAAGAAACTTAATCAGCGATTAACATTTTGCAAACGAATATAATAATGCAAACTTTTTCGTTTTTTGAAAATTTTTTTCGTAATTTTTTTTTTTCCAAACTAACCATTCATTTTTGGAATAAGATATGGATATAATAGTTCTTGGATTATTAATTTCAATAAAACGAGACTTTTCCATCCCTGATTAACAATTCTGTGTTCGTTGATGTTTGGAGGAACATACTATTGTTTGCCACAAAAAGTATAGAGAGATTTACGCGGTCATTTGTTCCTAATAATGCATATTTTTTTATATTTATCAAAACTACATATCTGCTATTATTATCATAAAATTATATAAAAATTTTATTTCAGAACTCTATATGTAAATAACGCAAATAATTTCAAAATAAGTACATATAGGAATAAGTTGCCATTTTTAAATAATATTCTAGAAGACAGATTGATTCAAAAAAATCTTATAAGCAAGTGAATTAATTTTATTGCTCTCCTGAACAATTGTATTTTTGCAGATATAGAGTATTGAATCTATGGTATCGATATGTTTATTTATAAATTTTAAATATAATAAAATTAAATTAGTTAAATTAAATATAATTTTAGATATGAAAAACATTTTGCAATTAATATTTTTGCGACACGTGTCTGCTCAAACCACTAGACAAACTGATAGAAAAACGAAAACTGTTATGATTAACAGTTATGATTTTCTCATTTTTCTTCTTTGTTCTTTGCTTTGTACTACTAGTGTCTTCTATGTGTTCTGTATCGGTTTTGAGCTAGCAAAATGTTCCTGCAATACTTATCGAGAAGAAGACAGATGCAACAAAAAACAAATGACTCATATCTGCATCATTTTTAAGTTACTTTAGAAGTTAGTTGCAAATGAGTTAGCTAAAAGTCAACTTGATCTTGAATCAGCTCATAAAAGAACCGTGTTATCATAGAAATATAGAAGAGTATAAGTGTTAAGATTCATTCCCTGCAAACGTCGAAATATCAATAACATCCTCAATTGAAGACGATAAATCTAGAAGATAAAAAGACAATAACGCGAGATATTCACATTGAAAATATTGAGAATATAGTTCTTAAATTTCGTAAGCACAGTGAAAGGTTTACTTTGCACATACAATATTATTGAACCCTTAATTAGATCTCAGATTAATTTTAATAAATTAGAGAATAATATTGTTTTAGATTTTAGTTACTCAAAACATATGTTTAAACTTTATTTAAATAATTTGTTTTAATTTTCTAATTTTATTTTTAGCGAGTAGTCTGTAAGTATCATTTTTATCCATAGACTTTATAAAAAATAAATAAATGAAATATTTCCGATATATTTCCCAAGTGTTTGCAGGGCTAATAGAAATACTACTATATGCACAAAATCAGTGAATTACATAGTTATATACATATGAGTACTTATTAATACAAAACAAATGAGTAGGAAGAAGATTTAAACACATGAATCTAAGAGATTAATTACAACTGGATAGACAACGACAACGAGAATTGCTTTTTCATATATTTTGTATGGGAAGCACAATGTCGCAATGTCGTCCGGCGATTTGTCGTCGTAATAAAATCTATTCTATTGACGACACACTAACACACACTCAATATATTTGTGAAATTGTTGCCATATTTTTGAAATAATTAATGGTTGCCATTAGAACAGAGTTGTAGAAATCAGTATTAGAGTTGCAAAAATTCGTACTGACAAAAAAATATAATTGAAAATACATAATTAAATGCAAGAAAGCAAAATTAAATACATTAAAATGTAAAACAACAAGAATTAATGCAAAACCAATTGAATTGATGAAGAATTGTGGCGAAGTAAATACAACCATATTCTTATTTAGCTTTTCTATTTTTCTAAACGTCAACAAATGTCGACGGTCGATTGTTGCTGAATTTAGAGTAACCGCTAAGACATTTGGTGTCGTCGGTCGACAATCGACCCAGTTGTGATTAAACTCTAAAGTGAAGAACAATAGTATTCACATGAGGAGTTGACAATACCGCTATAGACATTGTCGTTGTCGATGAATGCGAATTTGAATGATGATGTGGTGATACAGTATTGATAAGATTGTAGAAAATAGTTGCAGCTTTTATACGAATGTTAAAAAATTATTGTTATTATAAAACATAGGGGGGTAGATTGATAAGTATTTAGGTAGAAATAGCCAGCGGTAAAAAAAAACTAGTACTGGGAACAAATTGTTCGACAAAGAAAGTGATTTTGACAAAGAAAGTAATTTTAATAAGGAATGAATTCTAAGGGATTTTTTCCGATTTTAATGAAATTCTTATATTTATGTGACAGAGTAGAAAAAAAATTAGAGACGCATATTTTTTTAGCTCTCCAATCTTACGTTTTAAGGGTTAAGAAGTGGTAATAAAAACTAAAAAAAAATTTGTATGGAATGATATCTAAAGTTTAAGAAATTTATGCCATTATTCTATAACTCTTTCGTATTTCTGTTAGTGTACAGAAACCAAGGCGTTAACATTTTATTTGAATATTCTGTAACTTTTGTAAATGCTAAAATTTATGTAAAATAATTGCTATACGAACATTACATTATTCCATATTAACAAAGGCCTTGCAACTCTCTCAATATTTTTTATTTGAAAAAATATTAGGCGGCTTAGAACAGGAATGAACTCCGACTGGTTAATCAGGGATGGAAAAGGCTCACTTAATCGGGCTCTTATACCAAAAAATGTTCGATCGCTCTTACATATTTAAAAATGTAACTAACTAAAAAATAGCTTTCCTTTGGCTCGTTAAAAAACATAAAAATTAAATATTTAGATATTAGCAAATATTAGCACAAATTGTGAAAAAAAAAACATTTGCAAAAAGCGAAATTTTTGCAACAATATATTCGCTTGCAGAATTTCGATCGCTGATTACCTCTTTTAATTCATTTTCTGTACCATAAAGCCTTTTTCGAATTCCGCCGTTATTTTGCAATTTTTAAGTTCGGTTTTTTTAAATATAGGGATTAAATTTTTGTACCATAAAGTCTTTTTTCAAATTCCGCTATTATTTTGCAATTCTTTACGTGCATTTTTTTTTTTTATTTATAATCTAGGGGCTATAATACACATTTCAGAAAACAAAGTTTGGTGGCTAGTTGCAAAAAAAAAAATCGCGAAAAATAAAATTTGCAAAAAGGAAAATTTTTGCATCAATATATTTGTTTGTAGAATCTAAATCGCTGATTACGTTTCCTAATTAATTTTTTGTACCACAAAGTCTTTTGTCGCGTTCCCCTTTTATTTTGCAATTTTTAAAGTGCTTTTCTTTTTAATTTATAATCTAGGGACTATAATACACATTTCATACAACAAAGTTTGGTGGCTAGTTGCAAAAAATATCCCGAAAAATAAAATTTGCAAAAAGGATAAATTTTTTCATCAATATATTTGTTTGCAGAATGTAAATCGCTGATTAAGTTTTTTAATTAATTTTTTGTACCATAAAGCCTTTTTTCGCTTTCCGCGATTATTTTGCAATTTTTTAAGTGTGATTTTTTTAAATTTATAATCTAGGGTCTTTAGTACCAATTTTATATACAAAAAAAAAAAATCGCGAAAAGATATTTGCAAAAAGGAAAATTTTTGCGTCATTGTATTCATTTGCAGACTGTTGATCGCTGATTGAGTTTTTTAATTATTTTTTTCTACCACAAAGTCTTTTTTCGCGTTCCTCTATTATTTTGCAATTTTTTAAGTGCGGTTTTTTAAATTTATAATCTACGGAGTATAATGCCCATTTCATAAAACAGAGTTTGGTGGTTAGTTGCAAAAGAAGAAAATTTTGGCATCGTTTGCAGAATGTAAATCTTTTAATTCATTTTTTGAACCCCAAAGCCTTTTTTCGCATTCCGGTATTATTTTGCAATTTTTTACGTATGGTTGTTTAAAATTCATAATCTAGGGCTATAATACTGTTGGAATAGTATAATTCCATAGTATAGTTCCATTCTTGATTTTTATAACTAAATTATTATTTTCCATCCCTGGTTACAATCGATGTTTTGAGTCATACAAAGAGCGCACATAATGACCCCGCAAACATTTAAAAGATACCTTCCAAGAAGATATTTCATTTGAATGAAAATAATCAAGTAGTATTTACTTTGAAATTGTCTTCCTTTTATCACTTGGAAGATAATTCGACGATATTTGGAAAAAAGTAATTCAAAAATTTTATCTTTTGTCATAACTTTTTATGACAATATTTCGGCAATATCATCTTTGTATCATTTGGAAGATAAAGCAAATTTGTTTGAAATCTTTTATCAATTTGGAAAAAATTAAAACTAAATTTGTACAAAAACAATCGAAAGATATATAGGAAATAAACTCGTGAAAAGTTAAGATTAATTGCGCGGGAAAAATCGGCTAAGATGAAATCAAAATAATTTATAAGTTGGTCAATGGATTATGTATGCAGATATTGTTTTTCAGGCTTAAATTTAATAATGAAAAAATGAAATTGTTTTTTTATTGTACTGGGAGTTTATTTAGCGATATCCCTTTTATCTTCCATATGAGTTATTGCTTTCATATTGCCTGGAAGTATTGTTTTAGTATAACAGTTGTTTCCGACGGAGGAAACTTCCGGAATACGAAATTGATATTGCCGGCAATAAATGTTTTCTTCCTGGCGATATGTTCGGAGAATATTCTTCGTATTGCCATGTTTGCTGGGTGATATTGGTTTGAGTATGTTCCTGTTCCAAGGCACATAATAGAACAAATGCTTTCTCAGTGATAGAGAGTCCCCCAATCTCTTTATTATGTATACTCTTTGATATTAATCAAATTTTCACAATATAAAATTTCTAATACTGAATTTAGACTGAGCAAAAACCAGCTGGTTTTTGTACAAAGCTAAATTGCAAAAGCCAATTCATTTACACTGGTTATTAAGGTTTTCTTTGTCACAACACTTTTTTATTACACACTTTTCTTTCTTTTTTTATTGTTAAATTAATGTAAAAAAATTATTAATATATTTAAAAAAGAATAACAACACACAATTTAAAAATAAACTACAAATATTCTTAAAAAATTAAAAAATATTTTTTTTTGACACTTGCTTTACTCCTATATTCGTTGTAATAGGGTGTATCGAAAATTAACTATAAATGATACCGCATGTATCAAAAATGCACATTTCAGATATTTTTACTTGGTTTTTGGCAAAAACCAGCTAGAATCTGGTTTTCAGTTTGTATGAAAATTGTATGGAAAAACTAAATTAATATTGTAGTTTTCGGCTCAAAAACTAAAAATGACCAAAAACTACTAGTTTTTGCCCAGTCTAAATATACTATAAGATAGAATATTTTCAAAATCAACACATGACAACTTTTAAATAGGGCACACACATTCAATATTATTGATAAATTTTTTCAAAAATCAACCAATCAGAACATTGTATTTTTAAATACTTTGTTCTGATTGGTTGATTTTAAAACCATGGATCAATAATATCGAACGTGTATGTTTGCCTTTAAGCTCTTTTGTGCTTTTAAAATCCGGTAATTCAATTCCAACATTTTGTAATCTGGCACTTTTGAAAATACATAATTTTTAATTTCATTTTAAAGCACCGTAAGTTGGTTTTCATGTGGAAAAATTTTACTCGAACTTTAAAGGCCTCAAATTTGCAAATTAATCTATAAAAATTAACAATTTTTTGATTTTTTAACAAAGAAACAATCACAATAAACACAAAATGTCGCTTTTCCCCAACAAAAATAATAGTCTTGTAAATTAAATTTGCTTAAAAAAAAACTCTACTAAATTTTCACGTGAAACTCATTATCGTAAAAAATCAGTTTTTTATATGGAGTATAACATTTTTTTCACGTGAAATCCAAAGAACTTACGGTACTTTACAACGAATTTATTACAAAAGTTGTATTTTTGAATACGTTATTTGAGTGATGTATGGAATGAATCAGAGACTATTAATTATAGAGATAGGAAAACAAAACTTATACTACTCACCGGTAGGGGGTGCTGAGATTTAATATCACTTGAGCAACTATTTAGTATCACTTTAGTATCAGCTCAGCCTATATTTAAAAACTCAAAAATTGCTGAAAACTGCGCAAAATAAGAAAAAATCGAGCGCAAAATATGTACATATAATAAAATTTAAAAATTCTTTTTTTATTTGCTTTTTTGTTTGTTATTATGTCAATTTAAATAAAAAAAGAAAATTTTCAATTTTTTGAACAAAGTGCCATCTAGTGAATACGATTTTTTTATAACTTATTTTTTTGGTGATGCCATACCCCTGGAATGAATGACAGCCAAGCAGCTAAAATACAGCAAAAAAGAAGCAGGAAATTCCATATTTTTCTTTTAATGCCTGCCTGCCTGCCTGCCTGCCTGTATATTGCGTGTGTGTTTTTTTTTTTTTGAAAAAAGAAAAGGCAACTCAAATTTAACTGTTTTTTTATATATTTTAAAATAATGCAGAACTAAGTCGGTGTGACTACTGGTAGTCAAACTAATAGTGATATGTCGCTATCGTTTCTAGACTGGGACTGGGTATACTAACATCAAACATTCAAACATCAAAACAAACTAAATATGTCCTGTAAAACAGAGTGTTATAGGGTATAAATATTCAGAAAACGAAGATGTTTTCAATATCAAAATTATAGATATCTCAAAGAAATTCCTTTACCAAAATTGTTTTCAAGTAATCGCAGCTTATTTATATTTAAAATAATTCTTCATAAAAAAAATTACTTTTGCCTTTCTAGAACAATTTTAAGGTATAAATTGCTTTACCAACTAATTATATGTATATAATAATAATTGTATACAATTTCAAATAGCAATATGAGTAAATTGCTGGTGGCAAAAAATCCACTATTCCTGCTATAGACATGAGCCCAGCATATTATCAGCTTTAGTAGTGCAGAAAATCTAGCTGACTTGAATATAACGAATTTTTTCTATTATAATACAGCCCGGGATCTAGTATAATACATTCAAAATAACAAGGAAAGTAAGTAAGTTATTCTTGAAAGGCTATGATGGTAGATAAAATTGGCGGAGCTGAATATACTGTATGCAAAATTGTAGCAGTACTTGTTTATTTGTTCGTATGTAGTAAGTAATTTGCATACCGGATCAATCTTGAAAAATTAATGGCTTCCCAGACAGATAACGGTATGCCGCAGAAAGGAAATAACAGCACCCAAGCAACTGCTATCGTAGCACTCAAGCAAAAGGAACAGAAACAATAAACAAC
The DNA here is from genome assembly GCA_949987735.1 of Leucophora obtusa. Lineage (NCBI taxonomy): Eukaryota > Metazoa > Arthropoda > Insecta > Diptera > Anthomyiidae > Leucophora > Leucophora obtusa. The sequence goes on along the minus strand of OX465298.1, from coordinate 146,731,782 downwards.
AAAAACAGAAGCAGCAGCACCATGTGTAGGTGGGTATCAAGATGGCAACTTGTGCTATACGCACACCCTCCACAAAACACGGCATGCAACAAATTGAGCATAGAAAATAGCAAAAAAAACGACCACAGCCACAGCCACCCACAACATGACATTAAACAGCAGGCTACAAATAATAAGTAAAACAACGAGTTTGGGTAGTGTAAGAAAAAAAAATAAATAAAAAACCTCACGCTCTGGTACGAGTATCTGGTTCAAAATATGTATACAGTATAAAAAAATGTTTGGAGTAAGACAAGGAAAAAAGCAGCTGGTACTGTAATATCGCTGACTTTAATATAAATAACTAAGTTAGTGCCCTTATTATAATTTTCTACCAATTTCTTGTACTGTCTTCATAAGAGCAATCATTCATGATAAGTTTATGCTGAATACAAATAAAGTAAATAATATTTTTTCGAATTCGTCGCACAAATGAATATCCCAGCAAAATCATATTTTACCAAATAAGGTTTAAAATAATGTATAATTATAGGGGTCTAGGCATTACCTTACATCTTGCTTTACTAATGGATAGGGGATGAGCTCCATGGGACTATGGTGGTGATAATAAAGGGTTTTTCAATAAGAGCGCTACAAAAGTAAAAAAGTTTAAATAAAACAAAAATGGTTTTGGATATCAATGAAATTCTTTATTCCTGTGAAAGTACGTTCGATGCCATTATGTATGGAAATCGATCTCTTTTGCATGGCCACTACGGGCACGCTTGCAGAAGTCCAGACGCTGAACCCAATTTTCGACAGTTTTCAAGCATAAATCGGCCGATACTGCAGCAATTTTACGTTCGATATTCGTACGAAGTTCATCAATCGTCGCTGGCTTGTTGGCATAGACCATAGATTTGACGTAGCCCCACGCTCAATTGTTGATCTGCTAGGACGATTATGACCACCATAAATTGGACGTAGCGCTCTTAACGTTGAGGCCACTGACTCCGAATTTCGGCAGAAAATTTTAATAATTTCTACTCGTTGTTGGCTCGTATATCTTTCCATCATGAAATGGCAAACCTTACTGAAGAGAAATGTCAAAAGAGCGGCAAGAAATATGGCGTCGTTTGCTGTCCCTGTCTTTCTACTTTTGTAGCGTCCCTGTTGAACAACCCTTTATAAGTGGATACTCTTATGGTTACGATGGTGTGAATAGTAATATGTCTAAAAATAGATTTCCATTAAAAAATTTTACTAAAAAAAATGTATTGCAAATATTATTTTTAATAAATATGTAATGTGTTACACTACGATTCGAACTTAGTACCTTTGATTGTACCCTGTACAACAAAAAGAAAACATGGTTGGGATGATCATTTTGGAAGAGCATGATAAATTTTTGGATCCCAAATTACCTCATTATGATTCCAAAATTATACCAATATTATCATATTATGATTACTATGATATTTTCCCATCATTATCTGATAAACTTCGTTAGATAACTGTAAACAGATAAAAATATCACCAAATTTTAAGTGACAAAAATAATTCTTAAAATTCAGTTTCCGTTTCAACAACATTTTTAATTCAATCAATTAAATATTTTGTTGATGTGACAAGTTTCCAACTTTTTTTCAATCAAGCTTGGTTGTTAAAAATTAGCAAACGTTTTTGTTGAAACCCATCAGGTTCTTTGCTGACTCGCTCATTATTGTCAATTCGAGTAATTAAACTAGTTCGTTCAATTAGTTATTTTTATTAGTGATTGAACTCCGATAGATACAAATAATTGTTGCAATGCCGAATAATGATGATAAGTTCATATCATTAAAAAAGTGAATAGTTGAATTGAACTACTTCGTTCATAATCGACACACACGCGTAATTTAAATTAAAATAATTTTTCTCGGTAAAAATATCTTTGAGAAATATGTTAGATTTCATAATACATCGGCTTGTCAAATTCGAATGGTAATAGAGAATCAAAGTGCACAAAAAAATAATACTCCATTCTGGACTTATATGTGTTTCCAGACTGGTCAAAAAGTTCAACAAGGGCAAAAAGACAAAGGAAAGAGAGCAAAAATAAGAAGCTGTTGAGGACGAATGCAAACATTTCTAGCCGCGAAGTGGCACTGTGCGGAAACTTTTGTGCACATAGGTAAAACTAACATTGGGATTAATACGTCTAAGGTTCAGAAAGTTCCGGACAGAAATGCTAAGAAGAACGGTGATGATAAAAACAACGGGCAAAGCTTCTCTGTGTTTTTTTATGTGTGTTACATTTTTTAGTGTTTTCTCTGTTTAGTTTAAAATTTATCTTTTAATAAAATTAAATTGTAAAAAATATGTATTTTTTATTCAAAGGGTATTTTTTAATTAAAAAATAAATTAAAATCAACAAATTCGATATTTAAATTTTGCTTTAAATTTCAACAAACTCGGTTTTTGGATATGGCAACATCGTTTGTCAAAATTTGCTTTGAATTTCAACAATTGAGGTTGTTGGCTGTTTAATTGAAATAAATTCAACAATCAAGTAACAAACATGTTGTTTGTATTTACAAAATCAATTATAGGCGCAATTTCAACTAAAAGTTTAATTGTATTTACAAAAAGTTTAATTGTATTTACAAACTATTTTTATCTGTGTACATGTTTTTTTTTTAATTAAAAATAGTACATACCCAATAAACCAAAGAACGATACGATAGCGAAATCGCTATCACCTTAAATATCCGAAAACCATATCATATTCCAACAAAATTATAATATCGTTTTCGATAAGGTTATATGATAAAGTGTACTTCAAAATATTCATTATTAACAAAAATTCAATATGTTTTCAGAAACAAATAAAATTTATAAAATTTTCCAATTTTTTCTTCGTTTGGCTATTTATCCCTTTTTATTGGACAATTAGTTGCAAAATCTAGGTGAGTCCAGCTTTTTGTCCTAATATAACTATCTCATTATCAATTTTCCATTATAACTTCATTTAAGCTCATATTAAAGAATTCCGGTTTTGCAATCATATATGATATCATTTTCGATATCGAAATCGCCTGGAATAACGATAGTGTTTCGATGCTGTACCAGATTTTTGGCGATTGCGCTATCGTTATTTTAGCGAATTTCGATAGCGAAAACGGTATCATAATTCCTTTGAAAAACGATATCGTTAGGAAAGGTACATGTTAGAACAAACAATCTATCGTTTTCGTATCACAAGTGATTATCATATATGATAATAAATATCACCTAGGTGATATCGTTTCAACATCTTGACGATATCGTTTGGTTTATTGGGTATACTAATTTTCACATTTAAATATTATAAGTTAATTTTAGTTAACTTATATGTAAATAAAAATAAATTATCGAAACATCCCAGGTAGAAATTACCAGCCTTACCAATAGAACTAGAAGAACAGTTTTTATGCCGAAACAGTACATATTGTTTTCTGAAAATTTACGATAGCTTATTAATTTTATATAAATTAACAAATTTGTTTTACAACAAATTGAGATGAAACTTATGAAAAGAAATTTCCTAGAACCAATGGTTGACAATTAATAATTTTTCAAGTAGTACCAAGTACTATCATCAGATTGTCTTTATGAGGTTCTCTCTAGATTACAATGGGAGTCCCAAAATATCTACATTATAACCTAAAGAGAACACCAAACAAAAATAGCACTCATTGTAATAAACAATAGATCAACTAAATATGTACGATAAAAAAATTGTAGATTTCTATTTTGCTGCCAATCCCAATCCAAAAATAATCAATAATGAATTAATTTCAAATTGAATTTCTAGAATTAAGAAAACTAAATATAAGAGACTTAACAGTAATCTAAAAATAAACAAAATTTATAATTTTCGATTTCTAACTGATCTTGTAATGCTCTGAGACTATCAGGCTACAAGTTATATATATCCTTACAAAGCTATACCTCTACAGAGTCGAACATAATAACTTAGTTAAAATTGTCTTTCAAGATTTTATAAATTAGAAAAAAGCTGAAATTGGATATATATCAATCATTGGTCGTCAAAGAGTTAAACTCTTTACAATTAAGAACCATAACAATATAACTTTATATCAGTAATGTATTATTTTAAAACCTCCAAAAAAGTTGTGATATAACTAGGGTGACCATTTTTTTCTGACTTGAAATCAGTACAAATTTTTTTAAATGTAATCACAAAAAAAAATTATATTGCCAACCGAATTTGTGCCAATCGAATGGTTCGGTTGTTGCAACAAAATTTTTCTGTTAATACTAAGCAAATTGTTATTTAGGCCAGCGAATTTCACTTCTCGGAAACAAATTATATTGTATTCAATTACCACAGCGAACCAATCGATTGACTACAAATTCAGCCGTAAGAACAAATCTCTTATCTCTTCGCTAATTTCTGATTGACTTCCGCCATAGAAAAACGTCCACATTATGTGTACTTTTTTCACATAAACACGTTAGATACTCGTAAGTTAAAATGTTTTATAGACAATTTTAGGGTTTTGTGATCCAAAATCCCCTCTGTTTTCTGACACTTTCCCTTTCGAAATACCTACATGAAAACATTTAGGTTTTTTTGTTAGAACAATTGAATTTTGTTCTCACAGCCAAATTAATGTTGTATCAACTAATTTTCTTTTATCGGAATTGATTTTTTTTGTTTTATTACACAGCGCTAAAACTAATTGGTAAAAAATCGAATCAAATCACTGAAGGGAAGGGAAGGATTTTTTTTTTGCTGAAATCACTGAAAGCAAAAATGTTTTTTAAATCACTGAACGGTTGAGTGAAATTTTCCGATCACACTGAATAGTTTATACGCTGAAGAAATTCTTTTTTAGAAGTATAAAAAATAATAAAAATGTAATTCGATTTTAAGGGGATTCAATTGTAGTTGTACACTCAACCAAAAAAGTCTGTAATGGCTACTGAAACTTTTGCTGTTATTACGGGAAATTTAACTGTTTTGAGGCCAGCGGTATTTTTTGCTAATTTTAGCAACACATGTCTGCTGATCTGTAGTAGAATAAAATTAGTAGAAAAAATTAGTAGCCGCTACTAGATTTTAGTAAAATTTATGTAAAATGCAATTCAAAATCGATTTGCTAAAATCAGTTAAAAAACTTACTAAATAGCATAATTTTAATACAATGAAATTAGTATAAATAATTAGTTGCAGCTACTAAATTTCCGTAAATTGCTGTAAACTGTAATTTAAAATCAATCTGCTGAAATTAGCAAAAAATTGTACTAAAAAATAAAAAGACTGTAACATCTAAAAAAAAAATGTTTTCTTTCAATTGTAACAAGCGTATAATTACTTCATCGTACTTGAAATTTGGAGTCAAAATTGCAAACGGTTCTCCAGTTATTGCCGTTTTATGCATTTCTGGGTGTTATTTCTAAACTAAGAATATATCAGTAGTAACAAATATAAACTAAACAAAATTGTAAAAAATAAAAAAAAATATATTTTTAAATTAGTGTATTTTTCTGCTAAATTTAGCACTCGGTTTTGAAAAATTAGTAAAATGTTTTTCTAAAATCAGCAGCGAAAATTAGTAAAAAAAAATCCGTAATTTGTAATAAGAGAATAGCAAAAATGATTACTAAAAATAAAAATTGTACTAATAATCAGTATAAAAATAGTATAGTGCGATTGGAAACTGTTTACAAATTTTTTTACAAACTTTTTTATTTAAGTGTAGTTGTATTTTGATTTTTCTTATTAAAGGCGGTAAATGCTGTAACAATAGCATTTTAAAGGGCATATTTGAACGGTTTTTATTATTCGATTTTTTTATTTAAAAATCATGTTATTGTAGTATTTTTGAAAAATATCAATTTTATATTTCCCCAGCCAAAATCGCCAGAGTTGCCACTGCATTACTGGCCTTTTTTAAAAAATGCGAAATCGGCTGCCACTGTGCAGCCTTCATTAATTTTCGGAAAATAAAAATGTAAAGTGATTCTTAATTCCAGATAAATTCTCTAGTTCATATCTTGGCCCGATTTTTATTTAAAAAATTTTTTTAATAAAGTTTCCACACAAACTTAAAAATTCCAAAAAAGGCAAAAAAACACACATTTGCTCGGGGATATAAAATTTGTTTGACCAAAGTTCAAAAAAACGGCCACGATCAAGACTAGATCTCTTTGTTTCCTACGAAAGATAAAAAGCCGGATCGAAATCGGTTAACCCGCCTTAGCTTTATAGTGGCAGCTGATTTTGAACTCAAGGTTGTGGGAAAACGCGTTTAAGGTTTAATATTAATTTTACGCTAAGAAAACAGCAAAATTTAAAAAAACTGTATATGAACAAAATTTATATTTCGCAGAATTTGGGAACAATCGGATAAAGAGTATTTTATATATTAACGCAAATATTCTTAAAAACGATGGTAGAGAATTTATTAGACATTTCATATTGGTCAAATTCTTTTATTTCATTCATTTTTTTAAATTTATTTTTTATATACATTGATTATTTTTATGGCTTATAAAAAGCCATCAGTACCTGCCTCGTATAACGTGACTTTGGCCACCATCGAAGAATCGTCATTGGCTTTTTTTAAAGACTGCGTGCAATTCTTGCATCTTTGGATGTAGTTTTTTTCTTTTTCTTCTGCCGTATTATGCGAAATAAGACTTGTAATAAAGACAATGATAAAAAATGCTCCCGAAAAATTTTGTCTACAAAATTAATGCATAGAATATTACTTTGTGACTAAAATATATGTTACAAAAAAACATGTGGAAATTTTATTTCTTCGATTTTTTTATTGATATTTTCTGAGCATATATTGAAGATTAAAATAAAATATAAAAAATTCAAAAAAAAATTTTTTCCTAGAGTCGATATACGTCTTAAAAAAATTAAATATTTTTTAAATATTAAAAATTAGTACAACCAGTACACATTTAAAAAAATCTGTACAAATCAGTACACGATTTTTTCATGAGTACACGTGACCAGATCAGTATAAATGGTTTACTAGACCGTATCTCAAAAAAAAAGTTCGCCGTACACCCTCCAAATTTTGTATTCTTGCAAGACAATTTCAAAAAAAAAAATTTTTTTTGCCTTTTTTGTTCGGCAACCAAAATATTAAAAAACTTTCGACTGGGTTTATCGAAAAACTTCTTTAGCAAAAATTTAATGATTTTTTGCGAGCTTTAATTCTCTGACATTAGGGTTGTACATTAGGGTGGTATCAACTGAGATCTGGTGCGTAACTACTAGAATGGGATACTTGAGAGTATGCGCGGTTCCAGCAATTAATATAAGGGGAAAAATCATACGCCACCGTAGACAAATACATTGATTTTCCCCCTTATATTAATTGCTGGAACCGCGCATGCTTGAGGGCAGTGTACATTAAAGCAAACCACTGGTCTCCTCGAGAGAAAATTATCGATGTATCATACTTTAAGATCCGACTGTAAATGCCAAAGATATAACGAAAAATGTAAAATGGCGACCCCTACGTTCGGCAAAAAAAAAAATAAAAATTTTTTAAACCTCCTTGCAAAAATATTTCATATTGGAGGGTGTACGGCGCACTTTTTTTTGCCTGTAAGGTGGTACGCTCTAATGGTCACCCTAGATATATCCCTATATAGGTAACTCATTATATCATACCTCCCAGGGCTAATGTGATACTGTTGTATCACATAGCGCTGGCATCCGATACTGTCAGATCGGGGTGTGTGCGACACTGTATTGAATCCCTCAACCGTATTCAACGGCACCCGGTCAGGCTGGCGTGGTTCCCAGAACATACTGGGATCGCGGACAACGAACTGGCTGACGAGAGTGCGAGGAAGGGCTCCGAGTTGGTTGAGGACCCTATTAAAACAGAGGTCCTGGTTCCTCTGGTGGAGCTATTCGGTGTCATAGGGGATATATCGGATAGAGAGACGAGGGCAAGGTGGACAACCTTGACCAATTGTAGGATATCTCGGACCCTATGGCCACTGCCTGATCCGGGGAGGACAAAGATTCTTCTTGGATTTGGCAAGCGAACGATCTGGGTATTTTAGGAGTCCTAAAGGGACACCGCGCGATAAGCCGATTGGCTGTGCATCATCTACTTTGTGAATGTGTGCATCATCTACTTTGTGAATGTCCGGGACTGAACGAGCGGCGACTCATATATCTGGGATGCAGGTTCTTCGACGACCTGGACAGTCTACGCGATGTTGTCTGGTCTTGCGAACTTTTTAAGGGGATCGGGATGGTTTTAGGTTTCTCGGGCCGTGGTATTTCTTTCCATGTGGATGAGGGGAGGTTTAAGGGAATCGCAATGGGCCTTATGGCCCTTGCCGTTCTGGCGGGCTCCCATTCAACCTAAACCCATCATATTATCAGTAACATTTTACTTTGGGTTTCGAAGTAAAACAAAGGGTATGAAAAAGGTAAAGTCCATTACCCAGGTTTTGCTTTGTAGGTAAGGGGTTACCTCGATGTATATTCCCTTGCTAAAAAATAGGGTTTGTATAAGGAAAGTAAGGTGTTACTTACCTTAATTCCTTCTCACGAACCTCATTACCTGGTAATAGAAAGTTTTCCCTGGTACTCTTGTTTTATTTGATTGCTTCGTACTACTTCTTTTCACAAAATCTCAATCAAGAATGACGCTAACTAATCGATGACGCTCATATAAAACTCAGATAATAATACACTCAGATTATTGTGTAGTTTACTGTTTGTAGTTTAATGAAAACAGTTTTCAGTTAAGTTAGAAACAAAGGAGCATTCATTTATTTTTCAAATAAATATTTACATATTTTAACCGTTTTATATATTTGTTCCAAATAATTACCGATTTTAAAATTTCAATTATTTTTCTCATTTCTTTAAAATGTTATAGAATCTTAAAATGGAAAGTGGCTTAATTTTTGCGCAAAATATTATTTTTGTAAAATATTTTTTATTGTGAAATATTTTTTAATACAATTTGCCCATGTCGGAAATCGAACCTTGGACTAGAGCAGGGATCGGCAAACATATACAACCTTATTTTGTGCTTGTATGAGTGAGTTGCAGCCTCTAACTCTCAATGCACTGACAAAGAACGTTTGTATAATAATTCGAAAATTTTAAATGTTTATAATGGGAATATAAAATAAAATTTAAAATCAAACAACAACTACGAAAACAAATATCAAAAAACAACAACACAAAAAAAAAAATAAAAACAAAAAAACTTAAAAATAAATTACCAAAAAATGTATCAATAAACATTATGCAGAGTGTAAAAAATCTGGCAAACAAGCGATGTGACAACCTACTTCATTGAAATCTTGTATGCGACCGATTATTTTTTTGTTCTAGGTGTGAGAGAGCGCCCATGGGCATAGGTGATGCCGACCTCTGGACTAGAGACTGTCAGTCGATAGCTCTACTATCTGAGCTATCTTGACATGATAGATATGTTAGATAAAAGCATAAATGAACTGCTGGGCACAAGTATGCTTTTGCGCCAACATACGAAAAATCAAAAAATATGTGGTCTAAAAATAGATTCGAAGAAAAACGAAGAAAGTTACTTTATATTTGAGATAGTGATAAAAATAAATCATTATTGGTAGCAAATTATGTTTCGATTTGAAATAATAAAGATATGTCGTTCCCGTCTGTTCACTGGGAACTTGATGATCTCGACATGCACGCAGAAAACCATTTAGAAAAGATGTGTTCATATTGGCTACAAAAAAACTGAAACAATTTTAAATAAATGACAACAACATATATTTTTACCGAATCTCTAGGTAAAATTCTAACATTAATTTTTAACTGAATATTTGTTTGTTTTTATTTATTTATTTTTATTGATTTGTCAGTTATTTAAATATCATTTAAAAATACACAACCAAAACTATTTTATTTAAATGAAAAGTAATTTGACCGGTTTTCAAGTTTCATTTGATTTAAATTCTATTTTCTGTTATTTTAACTTATAGATTTCACTTACAATTACAGAATTTACCGCAAGAAACCAAAATTAAATGCAATGAAATGAAAAACAACAATAATTAAAGGAAAACCAATTAAACTAATGAAGATGTTTGGCAAAACATATACAACCATACTCTTGTTTCGCTTTCTTTTTAATCTAAACGTCAAAAATATGTCGACGATCGATTGTCGCTGAATTTAAATTAATCGCGACGAATTTTGCAATCGACGATCGACTGTCGACCCGATTATGATTAAGCTGTAACACTATTTTTTAGAAGACGTGGTTGCTTCTTGGACAATTTTAAACAAAAAGGAAAAATCGCTTTTCTACAACTGATTCTTTGGAACAGAAAATTTTCCTGGGATATTCTTGGTTACAAAAAAAATAGAAGTTTGTAAGCAAACATAAACATATGTTAATTATTATTAGGTTTGCATTTCACAAACATAATAATGATGAAATAATTGGAAATATACCTTTGTTTATGTGGGAATATATGACTTACATAAAAACATTACAGGGGTTTCCTAGAAACATATGTGTTATACGACAAAAATAAAATAACTGGGAGCATAATTCATACACACAAAAAAATCTTTGCCAAGTAATTGCGAGCATTTCAACTGATAAAGTTTTTTCGCATATATAATGCGAAAACTAGAATCAATTTACCAAGTTTTAAATTTATTTTACTTAAATTTTAAATAATTTATGCAAAAAAACTTTATTAGCTGAAATGCTCCTAATTACTTGGTAACAATTTTTTGTGTGTATACATATACAATGGTGCCTGGAAACATATTCAACAAAGTCTTTTCATTTAAATTTTCTTCCAATATAATGCAAAGGGGAAGGAATTATCATTCCAAGGTAATGCATGAATATATCGCACACATTACCAAAATGTTTACTGAGATTAACTAACAAAAAGGAAAAGTGACCTCGGCAGTACAGAATTGACAGATCTCTTTTTTTGTCACCTAATAATTCCCAAAAAAAATTCATTTAATGATCTACTTTTTGCAGTAAAATTTATGATAAGGACATTGTTTTCCTTGTATTCCTTTTATTTTCTGTTCTTCCACACCATTATCGTCATTTTATTCGTAAATCTTAATTCTTGTAGACACTTGCACAAACACTTGGTAAAATGCTGGTATCGCGATAACGATTACAACATATTAAATTTACAGCAACATTGACTACGATGACAATATCAGCAACAGCAGCAGCAAGCATTACATGGAATTTATATGGTGACTGTGCTTGTTCTTCACTGATAGTTAACAACTTAAGGCTACATGTGTATGTACGATACGATGAGGACAGCTAAAGTTAAAGGAATCTTTTGTCATCATCATCATCCTCTTAATTCAGATTCAGACATGAGTATGTTTTTGATGGTAACGACAATGATCTTTAAATACAACTCCCATGTATACATACAGATGTGAACTTACACAAATATAAGTTGGAAAATGGAAAAAAAGTCTTTGCGTATGTTTGAAGATAAGTTATACGCCCACCGATTATTTCGAAAACTAACTGTCCCAAATATGTACAGACTACCAATATTTGATTTAATTCATAACAAATCAACCACCCGGTGTTTTCAAGCCTTTTTGAATTTAGTGAAAATTGTATTAATTAATATTTAATTATTGGATAACCCAGAACTTTTCCAACAATCGATTGAAAGTTTACAGGTGCCGTTAGACAATATTTGGTCCATAGTATCAATATCTTGTTAGCATTATAATCAATAATAGCAATTGGTTTCTTTTTTACATTTCTTCCATCAATCAAAAAACATCTGTTTGTAGCAGTTGCTTTTTCCAGCAATATTTATTTGTGATGGCGAGTGATTGAATATTAAATCACGCTGACGAACAAATCCTTATCACTCACGAGTCACTTTCGATTTTTTTCCCCAACCTGACTCCAATTTTCACACACAGAAATGAAGCAGGAATAAATACATGGAAATATACAAACGGTGGAAGGGGACCTTGTACGTTCTCCACGTAGGAAATGTCTTCAAACTGTCGATTACGATAAAACAGGTGCAAGAACTGCGTCAAAATTAGTGAGACCCCTTAATAACCACGCATATATACTCATAGAAAAAAATCTGTAAAAACAGCAGAAAAAAGCAACTAAAAATAAGTTGAAAAATTATGTTGCAGAAAAAACTGTTAAATTAGCCGACCTTTTTTGCTAATTACTAGTAAAATAACAACAGCAAAAATAAAACTGTTAAATTTACAGAATTTTATTGTGGTTATATTTAAGTTAATTTTTAGTTAGTTGAAAATGACAAATTGTACTGCTAATTCTGAAGAAAATTTTGTTAAATATTATTCGACTAAAATAAAAACAAACTGTTATACCTACAAATTTTTTGATAAATTAGCAGAAATATTTGGTAAAAAAATAGAAAACTGCTGTTTCCAAAAGGCTCGAATTTATTTGCATTTAATCGAAAAAAAAATGTTTTTGAAATTTTTATGTTTTTTTGTGATTTTGTAGGTTATTTATTATTTTGAAACTTTTTTTGTTGATTTAGCAGGTTAATTTATTATTTTTTAACATTTTTATTAACAAAATTTAACTTAAGGGGGGACATGACATTGGCCGTTTTTTGAAATCGACTTTTTTTTATAATTTTGTATTTTAGTAAATATTCTTAAGATTCTAAGAAAAAAAAAATTTCATGGAAAAATTCCTACGGGTTCAAAAGTTACAGCCGGATTAGTGAGAGCGCTACGTTAATTTTCGCGCTACGTACGTACGGCAGCTGGTATTTACTTGATTTACTTGCTACCTGACTTTTGGTGGTTGTTATTTCGTACCTACTTGAAGGGTGAGTTTTTTTTGTGTTTTTGAATTTCTTGAAAAAAAGGCATCTTTATACCTCATATAGTGGAATTTTTATATGCTCAGTTATTTGGCATCTTTTGCAGCGTGAAATCGGGGTTTTTGAAGGTAACCTTTTTTTTTCTTTGTTCACAAACTTTGAACGCGTTTATCTCGAAACGATGTTTTTCGTACTGGTTGCGGCACTAGCGGGTTCATTTTTTGACGAATTTTTTTTTTTTTGTATTTTTTTAAACTTGATTCGCTATACACAAGCTTTTTTTTTAAATTTTTTTTCAATTTTTTATGAATTTTTAAAGTCAATACTTTTTCGAAAAAACACACTTTCAAATTTGGAACATCACCAAAAATTGAAAAAAAAAAAATTAAAAAAAAGCTCGTGTCATACGATAACCAATTTTTTTAAGATTTAAAAAAGTCATTTTTTCCAGATCGGACAATTTTTGCGACTCCCAGCGCTGCAAACACGAGGCCCCGTTTTTTTTCTCTGCCGCCAGTTTGGAGCTCTATAAAGTCATGTTGGAGTAAAAAATATATTTTTTTGAATTTTTTTCTTGTAATTTGTTCAATTCTCCACAATAATAATTTGGAAAAATGTTTGTTTTTGACTGAGTTATGAAGTTTAAAAAAGGTCTGTTTTCTCTGCCGCGAATGTAATGTCCCCCCTTAAATCTAACTAAAATTCCGTATATTCAACAGGTTTATTTTTGCTCTTCCTATCTTACTAATGTATTTCAAAAATAATCTGTTAATTTAGTAGTTTTTTCTGCAGCATTATTTAAAATTTAAATTTCATCAAAAATGATATATTTAAATTAAAATTTAATTCTTCTCCATTTTGCCCAAAGAGTTATTTAAACACTGAGAATTATTTTAAATTACTGACGAGCTTTGTCGAATTTAATTGGTTTTTATTTTAGAACAGACATTTATTCTTAAAAAGAATTTTTCTAGAACGATTTCACAAAAAATTTCAATTGTTTAATTTTAAAAAGAACACAAAAAAAAAAAATCTAGTACTGTTTGGCTTTAGGTCATACATTTTAAAAATAAAACTCCAATTATTTTTTATGTTATTTTTCAACATTTTGTTTTTAATTAAAGCTTGTTAATAAGCTTTAAGTGTAGCAAGAAATTTTCAACTCACAGGGATGTTAAAAACATATTTTTTAAATATCCCAGTAGATGATTTGCGATGCAAGTCGAAATACTGGAAGAAAATTAAAAATAAAATGTTGAAAAATAACACATAAAATATTTGGATTTTTGTTTTTAAACTTTATAACCTAAAGCCAAACAATAACACAAATATAACAACAAAAAATTTAAAAACATTCAATCTAACAATAAAAGAAAATTTCGATTTCATATTTGCAGATCGCTTTTTAATTATTTTTTCTCTCTGAGAGAGAAAAAAATTTAGAAACTCTTTTTGACTTTGAATGTTAATCAATTTTTTGTTTAATAAATGACTTATAAAACAAAATTTTCACACAAAATTTATTTTATAAACGTGTTATAAGGTTTTCAAATTATTACACATAAGCACTTAATTGTTTAACACAAACCAATTGTCAGCTTTTCCTAAACTATCATCAATTTAAACCAAAAATATTGTGGAAGATTTAAATATATTTGGCAGTTCAAAATTGGGACAGTCGTTGCACTAAAGCTAAAATAGCTTTCATTCGTAACTCTTTTTGTCATTTATTTGTTCCTCTATATTTTTTTTTTTGCATTTCATTCACATCTGCACAATGAAAACAAAAGTCTTTTATGCAAATGCCATAAAAACTGTTGACTTTTTATCCTCTCCACACGCCCTCTTTAACTGCATGTTCTACTTATTTCCATATAGCATTGTGCATGAAAATGCACTTGCATATTAACCAGTTTTTATAAAAATAATAACACGCTACATACCAGCTGTAGTACTTGACTGCAGTGGCAAGAAGCAAGCAATTCTTTGGTTGGCTTGGTTCTTTGTTTGTTATTCATGCATTTTGGTAAATTACTTTTACGCATATAAATTTGTTGTAAAATACTCATAGAATTATTTCTTTTTTTTTTTTGGCATTTCATTCATTTTGTTTTTTGGTTTATTTGAGTATGGTTGTAATAAGATTAACCTTAACTCTTAAGCTGCTCATATGGTTACAAAGTATTTATGTAGATTTTAATTCTTTGGTTAAATGCATTTGTATATGTATGCTTTTACATATAGTAATATGTTATTGTGTGGTGATGTAAATGTTGAACATACACATATATGCATTAGTTACTCGAGAAAATTAAAAAAAAAATTCTCTTAGTTTACAAAAATTTTTTAATTTGGTTCATCGGAAAAAAAAATATCTCATCAAATCCAATTTTATATTCTTTAACATCTGCTTTAATATCTGGCTGATCCCATTAAGTCTCAATTTTGGGTGTATCCTATGATATCGTATTAGAAGCTTATGTATACTTTGGGATGTACTAAGATCAACTTACATCTCAAAACTGATAATCCTCATGGATAATCCGAGATCTACACTCAAAAAACAGATCCGTAGTTCCAACAGAGTTTTTCCCCAACTGATTTTTTTAGTTCCATTTACAACCAGTTTTATTTATTTTTAATAGCGTTGTAATTACCGAATATTATTTTTTTTTTTTAATTTTCGTTGTAATAATTCATTGTTTTAATGTATATATATTACAAATTCTGCAAATAACATAGAAAAATACGTTCCATAAAATGTATACACTAGTATACTTGATATACTATTTCAGCAATTTTTTTGCTGAAATTCCGTTTTCAGCAAAAATTTTAGCTATATTTTTTTAGCACTAAACTAATTTTTAACTAATGTTTTACTAATTTATTTTGCTACAAAAATTGTGCTGATAACCGCATGCATAGCGTGGACGACAACCAGATAGACAACATGTAGATGTCGCAGCTTGTCTGGAAACGGAAATGACAAAAAAAGAAAAACAACTCTACACATATTCTATATTTAAATTTTCAGCAAATAAATTAACTAGAGCCCCCCATTACCCGGTTTTACGGTCGACCGGTCTACCCGGTCAGACCGGGTTTAAAACCGGTCGACCGGTCTTTACGGTCTACCCGGTCTTTACGGTCTAGACCGGTCGACCGGACGACCGGTCGACCGGGTAGACCGGTCTACCCGGTCAGACCGGGTTTTAATACTATTTACAAAAGGCAGGTTTTTGGTACTTTTTAGCATAATATACTACAAAATATAAAAATTGCTAAAATTATATAAATTTTATATAAAAAAATCGAAAATTTTTAAAAATTTATAAAAATCAATAAATTTTTAAAAAAATTGATAAATTTTTAAAAAAATTGATAAATTTTTAAAAAATTGACGAATTTTTAAAAAATTTACAAATTTTTAAAAAATTTACAAATTTTTAAAAATCGATATATTTTTGAAAAATCAGCAAAATTTTGAAAAATCGATAAAATTTTGAAAAATCGATAAAATTTTTAAAAATCGATAAAATTTTAAAAAATCGATAAATTTTTAAAAAATCGATAAATTTTTGAAAAATCGATATATTGAAAAATTTTACAAAAAACCGATAAACTTTCAAAAATACCAATAAATTTTATAAAAATTGATAAATTTGTAAAAATCAATTCATTCATGGATATATTTATAATAATGTATAACAAAATAATGCGTATTTCGTATTATATTTATATGAGAGACCCACGGTCTTTTTCGGTCCCATGTACGGCGTTTTTTTGTTCGCGGTCGTTATAGGCTAAAATTTTGCAGTAATAATCTAGACGTAATTCTGACTTAGAACTGTAAACTTTTTTTCAATGTGTGGAGCAAAACTATTCCGAAACTGGTTCTTGAATTCAGAAAGTCCTGCACTTAGCATTCATTTAATGAAAATGCCACGGTCTTTTTCGGTCCCATGTACGGCGTTTTTTGTTTGGGGTCGTTATGGGCTAAAATTTTGCAGAAATAATCTAGACGTAATTTTGACTTAGAACTGTAAACTTTTTTTCAATGTGTGGAGCAAAAATATTCCGAAACTGGTTCTTGAATTCAGAAAGTCCTGCACTTTGCATACATTTATATGAAAATGCCACGGTCTTTTTCGGTCCCATGTACGGCGTTTTTTTGTTTGGGGTCGTTATGGGCTAAAATTTTGCAGAAATAATCTAGACGTAATTCTGACATAGAACTGTAAACTTTTTTTCAATGTGTGGAGCAAAAATATTCCGAAACTGGTTCTTGAATTCAGAAAGTCCTGCACTTTGCATACATTTATATGAAAATGCCACGGTCTTTTTCGGTCCCATGTACGGCGTTTTTTTGTTTGGGGTCGTTATGGGCTAAAATTTTGCAGAAATAATCTAGACGTAATTTTGACTTAGAACTGTAAACTTTTTTTCAATGTGTGGAGCAAAAATATTCCGAAACTGGTTCTTGAATTCAGAAAGTCCTGCACTTTGCATACATTTATATGAAAATGCCACGGCCTTTTTCGGTCCCATGTACGGCGTTTTTTTGTTTGGGGTCGTTATGGGCTAAAATTTTGCAGAAATAATCTAGACGTAATTCTGACTTAGAACTGTAAACTTTTTTTCAATGTGTGGAGCAAAATAATTCCGAAACTGGTTCTTGAATTCAGAAAGTGCTGCACTTTGCATACATTTATATGAAAATGCCACGGTCTTTTTCGGTCCCATGTACGGCGTTTTTTTGTTTGGGGTCGTTATGGGCTAAAATTTTGCAGAAATAATCTAGACGTAATTCCGACTGAGAACTGTAAACTTTTTTTCAATGTGTGGAGCAAAAATATTCCGAAACTGGTTCTTGAATTCAGAAAGTGCTGCACTTTGCATACATTTATATGAAAATGCCACGGTCTTTTTCGGTCCCATGTACGGCGTTTTTTTGTTCGCGGTCGTTATAGGCTAAAATTTTGCAGAAATAATCTAGACGTAATTCTGACTTAGAACTGTAAACTTTTTTTCAATGTGTGGAGCAAAAATATTCCGAAACTGGTTCTTGAATTCAGAAAGTCCTGCACTTTGCATACATTTATATGAAAATGCCACGGTCTTTTTCGGTCCCATGTACGGCGTTTTTTTGTTTGGGGTCGTTATGGGCTAAAATTTTGCAGAAATAATCTAGACGTAATTCTGACATAGAACTGTAAACTTTTTTTCAATGTGTGGAGCAAAAATATTCCGAAACTGGTTCTTGAATTCAGAAAGTCCTGCACTTTGCATACATTTATATGAAAATGCCACGGTCTTTTTCGGTCCCATGTACGGCGTTTTTTTGTTTGGGGTCGTTATGGGCTAAAATTTTGCAGAAATAATCTAGACGTAATTTTGACTTAGAACTGTAAACTTTTTTTCAATGTGTGGAGCAAAAATATTCCGAAACTGGTTCTTGAATTCAGAAAGTCCTGCACTTTGCATACATTTATATGAAAATGCCACGGTCTTTTTCGGTCCCATGTACGGCGTTTTTTTGTTTGGGGTCGTTATGGGCTAAAATTTTGCAGAAATAATCTAGACGTAATTCTGACATAGAACTGTAAACTTTTTTTCAATGTGTGGAGCAAAAATATTCCGAAACTGGTTCTTGAATTCAGAAAGTCCTGCACTTTGCATACATTTATATGAAAATGCCACGGTCTTTTTCGGTCCCATGTACGGCGTTTTTTTGTTCGCGGTCGTTATAGGCTAACATTTTGCAGAAATAATCCAGACGTAATTCTGACTTAGAACTGTACATTTTTTTTCAATGTGTGAAGCAAAAATATTCCGAAACTGGCTCTTGAATTCTGAAAGTCCTGCACTTTTCATACATTTATATGAAAATGAGACGGTCTTTTTCGGTCCCATGTATGGAGTTTTTTTTGTTGTGGGTTAACATTTTGCAAAAATAATCTAGACGTAATTCTGACTTCGTTGTTCCAAAACTGTTATCCGTTTTTATTTATCTGATTTAGTTTTCAAGATACGGGCGATAAACCAAATAAAAGCCCTTTTCTCTCTAGGAGGCTTAGTTTTCGAGAAAAACGCGATCTTAAAATCTAGCAATGTAAGTCGAAATTTAGTTTCGGTATCGGGGTATTATGGGCGGGTTGTGACTTCTGGTGTAAACATTTTTCCTCTAGCTCTCTTAGTTTTCGAGATATGGACCATCAAAATTTTATTAAAGCGATTTTCGCATTTATTTTTCCACATATAATTCATTATGACTTCCCTGTTCCAAAACTGCTGTCCGTTTTCATTTATCTCACTTAGTTTTCAAGATACGGGCGATATTCCAAATAAAAGCCCTTTTCTCTCTAGGAGGCTTAGTTTTCGAGAAAAACGCGATCTTAAAATCTAGCAATGTAAGTCGAAATTTAGCTTCGGTATCGGGGTATTATGGGCGGGTTTTGACTTCTGGTGTAAACATTTTTTCTCTAGCTCTCTTAGTTTTCGAGATATGGACCATCAAAATTTTATTAAAGCGATTTTCGCAATTTATTTTTCCACATATAATTCATTATGACTTCCTTGTTCCAAAACTGTTATCCGTTTTCATTTATCTGATTTAGTTTTCAAGATACGGGCGATAAACCAAATAAAAGCCCTTTTCTCTCTAGGAGGCTTAGTTTTCGAGAAAAACGCGATCTTAAAATCTAGCAATGTAAGTCGAAATTTAGTTTCGGTATCGGGGTATTATGGGCGGGTTGTGACTTCTGGTGTAAACATTTTTCCTCTAGCTCTCTTAGTTTTCGAGATATGGACCATCAAAATTTTATTAAAGCGATTTTCGCATTTATTTTTCCACATATAATTCATTATGACTTCCCTGTTCCAAAACTGCTGTCCGTTTTCATTTATCTCACTTAGTTTTCAAGATACGGGCGATATTCCAAATAAAAGCCCTTTTCTCTCTAGGAGGCTTAGTTTTCGAGAAAAACGCGATCTTAAAATCTAGCAATGTAAGTCGAAATTTAGCGGTATCGGGGTATTATGGGCGGGTTGTGACTTCTGGTGTAAACATTTTTCCTCTAGCTCTCTTAGTTTTCGAGATATGGACCATCAAAATTTTATTAAAGCGATTTTCGCATTTATTTTTCCACATATAATTCATTATGACTTCCTTGTTCCAAAACTGCTGTCCGTTTTCATTTATCTCACTTAGTTTTCAAGATACAGGCGATATTCCAAATAAAAGCCCTTTTCTCTCTAGGAGGCTTAGTTTTCGAGAAAAACGCGATCTTAAAATCTAGCAATGTAAGTCGAAATTTAGTTTCGGTATCGGGGTATTATGGGCGGGTTGTGAAAATAAAT
Source organism: Leucophora obtusa (assembly GCA_949987735.1). NCBI lineage: Eukaryota > Metazoa > Arthropoda > Insecta > Diptera > Anthomyiidae > Leucophora > Leucophora obtusa. Next base: position 146,711,580 of record OX465298.1, on the reverse strand, counting down.
GCGAAAATCGCTTTAATAAAATTTTG